>JAIUJO010000336.1:490000-492500 GCA_023846275.1 Vanilla planifolia
TGAAGAATAAGAAGAAGAAGAAAAAGAAGAAGAATTCAAAGAATAAGAAGAAGAAGAAGAAGAGGAGGAAGAAGAAGAAGAAGATAAGGAAGAAGAAGAAGAAGAGGAAGAAGAAGAAGAAGAAGATGAAGAAGCAAAAGAAGAAGAAGAAAAAGAAGAGGGAAGAAGAGGAAGAAGAAGAAGATGGTGAAGATGAATAAGAAGATTAAGAAGAAGAAGAAGAAAGACAAAAGGAAGAAGAGAAGAAGAAGAGTAAGAAGAAGAAGACGAAGTTAAAGAAGAAGAAGAAGAGGAGAGGAATAAGAAGTAAAAGAATAAAAAGGAGAAGAGTAAGACGAATAAGAAAGAGAAGAAGGTGAAGAAATAGAAGAGCAGGAAGAAGAAGAAGAAGAAGAAGAAGAAGAAGAGGAAGAAGAAGAGGAAGAAGAAGTGGAAGAAGAAGAGGAGGAAGAAGCAGAAGAGGAAGAAGTGATAGATTAAGGATTAGGAATTAGGGTTAGGGATTATGGATTAGGGATTTGGGATTGAGGAAGAAAGGATTAAGGATAAGGGAATATGGAATAAAAATTAAAGAGGGAAGGATTACATATTAGAGATTAGGTATTATAGATTAAGGACTTGAAATTAGGGATTTTGGAGTTAAAAACTAGGGATTATGGAAGAAATAATGGTATTTAAGGAATAATTAGTAGGGATTTAGGATGAAGGATTAATGATTAAAGATTATAGATTATGGATAAGGATTAAGGATGAGGGGCTAATGATTAGGGATTAGAGGATAGGGATTAAGATATAAGAGATTAATTATTCGATATTTGGGGTTAGAGATTAGGGATTTAGGATTAGGGATTAGAGAGTAAAGACTTGGGATGTAGGATTTAGGATTAGAGATTAAGGAATTAAGATTAAGATTAGAGACTATAGATTAGGGTTTACAAATTACAGACTAGTGGTTAAAGATTAGAGATTAATTAATAGAGATTATAGATTAGGTATTGTGGATTGTAAATTAGGGATTGGAGATTACTAATTAATTATTAGAGATTAGAGTTTAAGGATTATAAATTAGGGATGAGAGGTTAGGGATAAAAGATCAGAGATTAGGGATTTTGGATAGATTAGGGATTAAGGATGAGGGATTAGAGATTAGGGATTAAGGATTAAGGAGAAGGAAGAAGGAAGAAGGTGGAAGAAAGATGAAGAAGGAAGAAAAAGAAAGAAGAAGAAAGAAGGAAGAAAGAAGAAGAAGATGAAGATGAAGAAGAGGAAAAAGAATAAAAGAAGAAGAAGAAGAGGAATTAAGGATTAGGGATTATAGATTTGGGAGTTAGTAATTAGGAATTAGGGTTTAGGGATTAGTGATTAAGGACTAGGGATTTAAGATTAGGGAGTAGAAGTTAGGGAATAAATAATTAGGATTAGGGATTAAGGATTAATGATTATAGATTAGGGATTATGGACGAAGGGATTAATGAATAGGGATTAGAGATTAGGATTAAGAATTTAAAGATTAATTATTAAGGACTAAGGATTAGAGATTAGGGACCTAGGTTTAAGGATTAAGGATTAGGGAGTAGAGATTAGGTGTTAAAGATTAGCGATTAAAGATTAAGGTTATAGTCAAGATTAGTGATTAGAGACTAAAGTTTAAACATTAAGACATTAAGATTAGGATTAAAGACTTGGGATTATAAAAGGATTTGTGATTAGAGAATAGGGATTAAGGATTATTGATTAGGGATTAGGGATTAGGGATTAGAGATTATAGATTAGGGATTAGGTATTAGAGATTAGAATTTAAGAAGTAGAGATTAAGGACTAGAGGTTAGGGATTAAATATTATAGATTTTAGATTACAGATAGATTTCATATTAAGGATTAAAGATTAAGGAGAACAAAGAAAGTAAAAGGAAGAAGAAGAAGAAGGAAGAAAGAAGAAAAAAGATGGAAGAAGGAAGAAGGAAGAAGGAAGAAAGAAGAAGAGGAAGAAGAATAAAGAAGAAAGATGAAAGATGAAGGAAGAAGGAAGAAGGAAGGTGGTAAGAAGAAGGAAGAAGGAAGAAAGAAGAAGAAAGAAGGAAGAAGAAAGTAGAAAGAAGAAGAAGAAGAAAGAAGAAACATTAAGATGAGGAAGAAGAAGAAGAAGAAGAGGAGGTTGAAGAAGAAGAAGAAGAAGAAGAAGTAGAAAAAGAAGAGGAAGAAGAAGAAGAAGAAGAAGAAGAAAAGGAATAAGAAGAAGAAGAAAAAGAGGAAGAAAAAGATGAGGAAGAAGTGAAGAAGAAGAAGAAGAACAAAATGAGAAAGAAGTAGAAGAAGAAGAGGAATAGGAGGAAGAGGAAGAAGAAGAAGAAAAAGAAGAGCAACAAGAAGTACATGAAGAAGAAGAAGAGGATGAAGAGATGGATTAGGGATTAGGGGTTAGGGATTAAGGATTAAGGAAGGAGGGATTAAGGATGGGATTTTAGGGATAAGGATTACGGATTAGGATTAGAGATTAGGG
>JAIUJO010000336.1:505000-512500 GCA_023846275.1 Vanilla planifolia
GAGAAGTAGGAGAAGAATGTGAAGAAGAAGAAAAAGAATAAGAGAAAGAAGAAGAAGAAAAAGAAGAAGAAGAAGAGGAAGAAGATGATGATGAAGGAGAAGAAGAAGATGAAGAAGAAGAAGGGGAAAAAGATGCAAAAGATAAAGAAGAAGAAGAAGAAGAAGAAGGTTGAAAAGAAGATGAAGAAGAAGAAATAGAAATAAAAGAAGAAGAAGAAGAAGAAGAAGAAAAAGAAGGGGAAGAGGAAGGAGAAAAAATGAAGAAGAAGAACAAGAAGATGATGATGATTAAGATGAAGAAGCAGAAGATGAAGAAGAAGAAGAAGAAGATGAAGTAGAAGCAGAAGAAGAAGAAGAAGAAGAAGAAGAAGTAGTGGCAAAAGAAGAAGAAGAAGAAGAAGAAGAAGATAGAAGAAGAAGAAGAAGAAGAAGAAGAAGAAGAAGAAGAGGAAGCCAAACAAGAAGGAGGAGGAGGAGGATGAGAAGAAGAAGAAGAAGAAGAAGGAGCAGGAGGAGGAGGAGGAGATGAAGAAGAAGAAGAAAAAGAAGAAGTAGAAAATTAAGAAGAAGAACAAGAAGGAGAAGAAGAAGAAGAAGAAGAAGAAGGAGAAGATTGAGTAGGAGGAGGCGGAGAAGAAGAAGAAGTAGAAGAAGAAGATGAAGGAGAAGAGGAAAAAAAAAAGAGAAGAAGAAGAAGAAGAGGAAGGTGAGGAAAGAGAAGAAGAAGAAGAAAAAGAAGAAGGGAAAGAAGAAGAAGAAGAAGGAGAAGATGGATGAAAAAGAAGAAGAAAAAGGAGTAGTAGTAACAGTAGTTTTAGTAGTAGTAGTAATAGTAGAGGAAGAAGAAGAAGAAGAAGAAGAGGAAGAAGAAGAAGAAGAACAAGAAAGAGAAGAAGAAGAAGAATAAGAATAAGAGGAAGAGGAAGAAGATGATGAAGCAAAAGAAGACAAATAAGATGAAGAAGAAGAAGAAGACGAAGAAGACGAAGAAGAAGAAAAGAAGAAGAAGAAGAAAAAGAAGAAGAAGAGGAAGAGAAAGAAGAAGAGGAAGAAGAAGAGGAAGAATAATAATAATAATAATAATAATAATAATAATAATAATAATAATAATAATAATAATAATAAGAAGAAGAAGAGGAACAAGAGGGAGAAGAAGAAGAAGAAGAGGAAGAAAGCGAAGAAGAAGAAGAAAAAGATGAAAGCAAAGAAGAAGAGAAGAAGGAGAAGAAGAAGAAGAAGAAGAAGAAGAAGAAGAGGACCAAGAAGAAGAAGCAGAAGAAGAAGAAGAGGAAGAAGAGGAAGGAGGGGCTGGAGGAGGAGGAGGAGAAGAAGAAGAAGAAGAAAAAGAAGAAAAAGAAGAAGAAGAAGTAGAAGATGAAGTAAAATAAGAAGAAGAAGAAGAAGAAGAGGAAGAAGAAGAAGGAGAAGAAGAAGGATACTATTGAGGAGGAGGAAGAGAAGAAGAAGAAGTAGAATAAGAGGAACAAGAGGGAGAAGAAGTAGAAGAAGAGGAAGGTGAAGAAAGAGAAGAAGAAGAAGAAAAAAAAGAAGGGAAAGAAGAAGAAAGAGGAGGAGGAGAAGAAGAAGAAGAAGAAGAAGAGGAAGAAGAAGAAAAAGGAGAAGTAGTATTAGTAATATTAGTAGTAGTAGTAGTAGCAGCAGAAGAAGAAGAAGAAGAGGAAGAAGAAGAAGAACAAGAAGGAGAAGAAGAAGAAGAAGAAGAAGAAGAAGAAGAAGAAGATGAAGAAGAAGAAAACAAGGAAGACGAAGAAGAAGAAGAAGAAGATTAAGAAGATGAAGAAGAAGAAAAGAAGATGAAGAAGAAGAAGAAGAAGAAGAAGAAGAAGAAGAAGAAAAGGTAGTAGAGGAAGAGAAAGAAGAAGATGATGAAGAAGAAGAAGAAGAGAAAGAAGAGCAAGAAGAAGATGAAGAAGATGAGGAAGAATATGAAGAATACGAAGAAGAAGAAGAAGAAGAAGAAGAAGAAGAAGAAGAAGAAGGGGAAGAAGAAGAAGAAGGTAGAGAAGAAGAGGAAGATGGAGAAGATGAAGAAAAAGAAGAATAAGAATAAGAAGAAGAGGAAGAAGGAGAAGAAGAAGAAGAAGAAGAAGAAGGAGAAGAAAAAGGATAATAAGAATAATAATAAGAATAAGAATAAGAAGGAGAATAAGAAGAAGAAGGGGAAGTTGAAATAGAAGAAGAAGATGAAGAAAAAGAAGAAGAAAAAAAAGAAGAAGACGAAGAAGTTAGTGAAGAAGAAGAAGAAGAACAAGAGGAAGAAGAAGAAGAAGAAAAAGAAGAAGCAGAGGAAGAAGAAGAAGGAGGAGAAGAAGAAGAAGAAGAAGAAGAAGAAGATGTAGATGAAGGTGAAGAAGAAGATGGGGAGGAAGAAGAAGAAGAAGGAGGAGAAGGAGAAGAAGAAGAAGAAGAAGAAGAAGAGGAAGAAGAGGGAGAAGAAGAAGTGGAAGAAGAAAGAGAAGAAGAAGAAGAAAAAGAAGAAGAAGGAGAAGAAGAAGAAGACGAAGAAGAAGAAGAAGAAGATAAGAAAAAGGTGAAAAATGAGAAGATGAAGAAGGATAAGAAGAAGAAGAAGAAGGAGGAGGAGAAGGAGAATAAGATGGGGCAGAAGTTGGACAAGGAGGAGGAGAAGAAGAAGAAGAAGTGGAAGAAGTAGAAGAGGAAGATGAGGAAGATTAAGTAGAAGAAGAAGAAGAAGAAGAAGAAGAATAAGAAGAAAAAGAAAAAGTAGAAGAAAAAGAAGAAGAAGAAGGAGAAGAAGAAGAAGAAGAAGAAGAAGAAGAAGAAGAAGGAGAAGTAGTAGTAGCAGCAGTTGCAGCAGTAGTAGTAATAGTAGAAGAAGAAGAAGAAGAAGAAGAAGAAGAAGAAGAAAAAGAGGAAGAAGAAGAAGAAGAATTTGAAGAAGATAAAGAAGAAGAAGAAGAAGAAGAAGAAGAAGAAGAAGAAGAAGAAGAAGAAGAAGGAGATGAAGAAGAAGAAGAAGAAGACGAAGAAGAAGAAGAAGGAGATGAAGATGACGAAGAAGAAGAAGAAGAAGAAGAAGAAGAAGAAGATGATGATGAAGAAGAAGAATATAAAGAAGAAGAAGAGGAATAAGATGAAGAAGAAAAAGAAGAAGAAGGCGAAGAAGAAGAAGAGGAGGAAAAAGAAGAAGAAGAAGTTGAAGAAGGAGAGTAGGAGGAAGGAGAAGAAAGAGAAGAAGAAGATGAAGAAGAAGAATGAGAGGAAGAATAAGCAGAAGAAAAGTAGTAGACGACAAAGAAGAAAAAGATGAAGAAGAAGATGAAAAAGAAGAAGAAGAAAAAGAAGAAGAAGTATAAGAAGGAGGAGTAGAAGAAGAAGAAGAAGAAGAAGAAAGAGAAGTAGTAGAAGCTGTAGAAGAATACAAATAACAATAATAATAAGAAGGAGAGGAGGAGGAGGAGGAGGAAGAAGAAGAAGAAGAAGGAGAAGAAAATTCATTACTCATTAAGAAGTAAATAATTTTTTTTATTGTAAGTATAATTTATTAGAATTCTTCAAGTGATTGTTAAAAGAAAATAAATTAATTATTACTCATAATTAACAAGAAATATCGCATAAAAATCAATAATTCATAAATGTTTCACTCTCTATCTCTCATCTCACTTTTCTCTATACTATCAATGTTAACGAGTTTATGTCTCTCCATTAATTTCTAGTTTCTTATATTATATCTTGCACTTTGTCCATCCTTGTCCATTTTTGTCTTCCTTTCTCTCTAAGACCCTTCACTCTCTTTCTTACCTACTCATTTCCACTTGCTCTTTTAAAGGCTCCTTTCATTCACTATATCATTCCTTCTCTGTGATATCTGACTTTATTCTATGTCGCTTTTTTCTCACTCTTCTCTTCTCATAATTACATGAAGCCCTTTCTTATTGTCTCTCACTTTGTCTTCATCTATTTTCTCTTTTTATATTTTTTTTTATTTTTATCACATCTCCCACTTCTTATCAGTCTCTTATATTAATCACCATTTCTCCCACACTTGCCTTTCACTATTATTTAATTTTCCAATTTTTTTTCATCTCTCCTATTATCCATTTGTTCCTATATGTCTCTTCTCTAACACAATCGCACTTTTTGCACTCTACATATTCATTTTCCTCTATTTCTTTCTTCCCCCTTATCTATCTCTCATCTTTGTCAACTTTTCTTCTTTCTCCTTAATCCTACTCTAACCCACTCTATTTATTTCTCTCTATTCTCGATTTATAATGCTTACCTATGCTTTCAACATCTCTTAATCTAGTTTTATCTCTTAATACCTTCGTTCTAATAATGAATCTCTTTTCACTTCATCTTTCTTTGTCCTTATCACTTCATCTATTTCTTACTCTATTTTTTCACTTTACTATCCCAACTCTTTTTTATCACTTTCTCCATCTCTTTTTCTTATTTCCTTCCATCATTTACCCTATTCTTACTCATTTCTTTCTTCTTTTCACTCTCTAATCTACTTTCCTATCCCTTTTTTTTTCTCTCTTTTATTCTCATGTTTCTTTGTTTCTTTCTCTTTATCATTTACTTCTCTCTTTTTCTCCACTATCACTCTCACTCTTTCTCTCTCCCAACTTTTAAACAAATCTCTTAATGTTTTAAATTATTTGACTCTCATTCTTCTTATTTCTCTATCACTGTTTATTTTTCTTCATCCCTTTCTCACACTATTGTCGCTCTTATGCACTCTTTTTATCATCTCTTTATTCCCTTCACACTCAAACTTTTATATTTGTGACTATTTTCTCTCTTATCTTTTCTTGACCTCTTATTTTCCTTTTTTTTGCTCTTGCTCTCTCAAGGAAATTTATGCTCTCATTCATTTTCTAACACTAACTTTTTCTTCTTTCTATATCTCCTTAATTTTTTATGATCGTTGACTTAGTCTTCATCTGCCTGTGCTCTTCCTCCCCTCTTTTTATCATTTCTCTCTCTAAAACTCTCTCTTAAACACTCTTCTTTCTTTGATTTTTGTAGCCTCTCAACATTTCGTGTCACTTTCTCTAACTGTACTCTAACTCTATCATTCTAATTCCATTCCCTCTTCCCTCAAAGCCACTTTATCTAAGCCTTTTTTTATCAATGCTCTATAACTCACTCTCTTTTGTTTTTTCCCCTTTTAAGATAATATATCTTTCTTCATCTTCCTCTCTCCTTTTCTCTCATTATCTCTCTTCTCTCTTTCATTTATATTTTTTTTTATCTCTCATTCCATTTTCCATATGTAATGTAGAACCACTCCCTCTATATGTTTCTTTTCTTTTTCTTTTGCTCATTCACTCTATTGTTTTATTGTGTTGTCTCTATCTTACTCCTTACTGACATTTACCTACTTTTTTCTCTCACCTTTCTTTTCTTCTCCCTTTCTCTCTTTTCATTGGCAAGTTTCTCACAAATTCCATTCTACACCAAAGGAGGACTAATGATAAAGTAGCATAGTTGACTATTTCAAAAGTTGTAGCCACTCATACAGTCATGGATATCCAATTAAGGAGCTTGAAAAAGGAACAAACATCCCTATAGTTATTCCTAAAAATTTAGCCCAAGGACAATATAGAACCTAAGATAGCAAATTAGCAGGAAATAATTTTTGAAACTTTTTGTGATCACAAACCCATGCCCCTTAAGCAGCTTTGCTACAAATTTTTTATTTTTCACATGTGTTTTGATAGGTTGTTCAAGTAGTAATAGGAAGGATGCAAAGACAATTATGCAACAAAAAAGAAAAAAATAACCCACAAGATTCCACCAAACCGTATTATTTGTGGTGCAGAGGGTTGCAATTTCTGTAACTTGTATGAGATGATCTATGATGGAAATAGAAATTATTATTTGTCATTAAGTATTTGCACATGAGGGACTGAACCCACAAACAGTCATCCAGAGAAATAGGTCACCTATATCTTTTTGCAGTCAACACTGACTACCAGGTAGACAAACTACGAACACTGAGTGCTCCATAATCCTTATATGGAGTTACCATCTTCTAATAATCATAAAATATTGCAAGAATAATTTCTTCAACTCTATATTGCTCTAGCTAGGAATTAATGTGTTGGTTAAGTAATAAGAAGGAATAATAGCAAACATTGAATTAATAATGACAATATAGCCCACATAATGACCTTATCATCCATCTTGACATAGTTTTCAACATGATTAAAAAATTAAATTGAAGCATTTTTTTCTAAAGTTTGGTTATTAAAATTGGCATTGTTAAAAATTTCAATTGAGTGACTTAATATATATGTAGTTTTTCTATACTAATCTTCTTAATCATGCAATACACCACCTTGCTAAATAACACCCTTGATTTATTTAGATTTGTCAACTGATATGAGTGATGCCGGCACTACTCCATAATTTCTTCATTGTAGCACAAGTTACAAGCATTTATATCATAACTTCATCAAAATATAAAGTTGGTTAATCATAGGGGAAGAAAGGCCAATCTTAAACCAAAATAACGGTAGCATTATCAAGTTAGCCTTAAATAAACAATGAGTGGTACCCTGACAAAATAGAAAAGAGGTATGGTGAGAGAGGACATCCTTATTTATGTTCCTAAGTTGCTTTGATCCATGGTAGATGGATATCATTAAACATAATCCCAAATCTTGGTGTAATGAAATAGGCCTTAATACAATCACATCAAGGAGTAATGAACTGTAAATGCTTAATCATATCCCTCACAAATTTCTAATTTACCTTGACATAAGCCTCATTCATATTGAATTTTAGCTAAATTAAACCATTTTTGGAAGTAGACTTGTTCAAATGTGTAGTGATTTCCTATTCCAAAAGAATATTATAAGATTGATCTCAAGATTTCTTACATTTGGTCTAACCACCAAAATTTTGCTCACTACTTTACAGTAATTTGCTTAAATTTGGATGCTCTTTGAGCTTTAGAGATAAGTATGTTCATTCTGTTTTTCCATCTTTTTGAAATAAAGATGTCTTTAAAGAACAATTTTACCACTATAATAATGACCATTTGTGTGATCTTTTGATAACCATGCACAAACTCAAAGGGGAAGACATCCATCCCAATGGATTTATTTCTTTTGATAGACATCACTGTATATATGATCCCATCATCACTAGTTGGAGACACAAGTGTAGCCACATGTTCCTTATTAGCAGTTCTCTAAGGTTGGAAGGTTAGAGGAGGCTCACACCACATTTGGCTACACCATTTCTTATTGAAATATTAGATAAATTTTCTTTTAATCTATGTTTGGGAGGCCATTAGTTCTTCGATATCATTTTTAAGTTTGTGCTTATTGTTTCTTTAGGAAGAAGTGGTAGATGCCACCTAGAAAAAAATGAATGTTTTGGTCCTCGAGTGTGGTCTAATTAAGCTTAGCGCACTACGACCATCTTTCTTCTTCTAAAGCCAAGGTTGTGTGATAGGAAGCAATACATTTTGTTAAAAAATCATGTTTTGACATCGTTAAG
>JAIUJO010000336.1:522500-531715 GCA_023846275.1 Vanilla planifolia
GAAGAAGTTATAATAGTAGTAGAAGAAGTTGAAGAAGAAGAAGAAGAAGAAGAAGGAGAGGTAAAAGAAGTTGAAGAAGAAGATGAAGAAAAAGAAGAAGAAGAAGGAGATGGAGAAGAAGAAGAAAAATAATAGGAAGAAAAAGAAGAAAAAGAAGAAAAGGAAGAAGAAAATGAAGAAGAAGAAGAAGAAGAATAGGAAGAAGAAGAGGAAGATGAAAAAGAAGAAGTAGAAGAAGAAGAAGAAGAAGAAGAGGAAAAGGAAGAAGAAGAGGAAGTAGAAGAGGAGTAAGAAGAAGAGGAAGAAAAAGAAGAAGAAGAAGAAGAAGAAGATGAAGAAGAAGAAGAAGAAGAAGATGAAGAAGAAAGATTGTAGGAAGAGGAGGAAGAATAAGTAGAAGAAGAAGAAGAAGAAGAAGAAGAAGAAGAAGAAGAAGAAAGTGAAGAAGAAGAGGAAGAAGAGGAAAAAGAATAAGAACGAGAAGAACGAAAAAGAAGAAGAAGAAGAAGAAGGAGAGGAAGAGTGAGAATAAGAAGAAGAAGATAATGAAGGTGAAGAAGAAGAAGAATAAGAAGAAGAAGAAGAGGAATAATAATAATAAGAAGATGATGAAAAGAAGAAGATGATGAAGAAGAAGGAGAGGAGGAGGAGGAGGAGGAAGAAGAAGAAGAAGAAGTAATACTAGAAGAAGAAGAACATGAAGATGAAAAAGATGAAGTAAAAGATGGAGAAGAAGAAGAAGATGATGATGATGATGAAGAAAAACAAGATGAAGAAGAAGAAGAAAAAGTAAAAGAAGAAGAATAAGAAGAAGAAGAAGAAGAAGAAAAAGAAGAGTAAGAAGAAGATGAAGAAGGGGAAGAAGAAGAATAATAAAAAGACGAAGAAGTAGAAGTATGAGATGAAGAAGAAGAAGAAGAAGAAGATGAAGAAGTCGAAGAAGAAGAATAGAAGAAGGTGAAGAAGAAGAAGAAGAGGAAGAACAAAAAGAAGAAGAAGATTATGATGCAAAAGAAGAAGTAGAAGTAGAAGAAGAAGAAGAGGAAGAAGAAGAAGAAGAAGAAGAAGAAGATGATGATGGTGAAGAAGAAGAAAAAGAAGAAGATGAAGAAGTACAAGAAGAGGAAGAAGTGGTGGATGTAGAAGAGAAAAAAGAAGAAGTAGAAGAAGAAGAAGAGGAGGAAGAAAAGGAAGAAGAGGAGGAGGAGAATGAAGAAGAAGAAGAAGAAGAAGAAGAAGAAGAAGAAATGAAGAAGAAGAAGAAGAAAAAGAAGAAGTAGAAAAAGAAGAAGATGAAGAAGAAAAAAACAAGAAGAAGAAGAAGAAGAAGATGAACGAGAAGGAGAAGAAAAAGAAGAAGAAGAACGAGAAGGAGAATAAGAAGAAGAAGAAAAAGTAGTAGTAGTTGAAGAAGAAGAAGAAGAAGAAGAAAAAGAGAGAAAAGAAGACTAAGAAGAAGAGGAAGAAGAAGTAGAAGAAGTAGAAGAATAAAGGGAAGAAGAAGAAGAAGAAGAGGAACGAGATGAAGAAAAAGAAGAAGGAGACGAAGAAGTCGAAGGAGAAGAATAGAAGAAGGCAAAGAAGAAGAAGAGGAATTAGAAGAAGAAGAAGAAGAAGTTGATGTCAAAGAAGAAGTAGAAGAAGAAGAAGAAGAAGAAGAAGAAGAAGAAGAAGAGGAAGTAGAAGAGGGAGAAGAAGAAGAAGAAGAAGAAGTGGAAGAAGACGAAAAAGAAGAGTAAGAAGAAAAGGAAGAAGAAGTTGAAGAAGAAGAATAATATAATGAGGAAGAAGAAGAAGAATCAGAAGAACGAGATGAAGAAAAAGAAGAAGAAGAAGGAGAAGATGAAGAAGTCGAAGAAGATGAAGAAAAGAATGTGACGAAGAAGAACAAGAACAAGTAGAGGAAGACGAAGAAGAAGAAGAAGAAGAAGAAGAGGAAGAAGAAGCTGATGATGATCACAAAGAAGAAGAAGAATAAGAAGAAGAAGAAGAAGAAGAAGTAGAAGATGAATAATAAAAAGTAGAAGAAGAAGCCAAAAGAAGGAGGAAAGGAGGAAGAAAAGGAAGAGAAAGAAGAAGAAGATGAAGAAAAAAAGAAGAATAACAAGAGGAAGAAGAAGCAGAAGAAGAAGAAAAAGAAGAATAAGAAGAGGAAGAAGATGGAGACGAAGAAGAAGAAGAAGAAGAAGAAGAAGAAAATCAGGAAGAAGAAGAAGAAGTGGAAGAGGAGGAAGAAGAAGAAGAACAAGAATAAGAAGAAGAAAACGAAAAAAATGAGGATGAAGGTGAAGAAGAAGAAGAAGCAGAAGAAGAAGTAGTAGAAGAAGAAGGATAAGGAAAGGAAGAAGAAGAAGAAGAAGAACAGGAAGAAGAAGAAGAAGAAGACAAAGATGAAGAAGAAGTTAAAAAAGATGTAGAAGAAGAAAAAGAAGAAGAAGAAGAAAAAGAAAAAGAAAAAGAAGAACTAAAAGAAGAAGAAGAAGAGGAGTAAGAAGAAGAAGAAGAGGAAGTAGAGTAAGAAATCGGAGAAGGAGAAGGAGAAGAAAAAGAGGATGAAGAAAAAGGAGGAGAAGAAGAATAAGAAGTAGAAGGGTAGTGAAGATGAAGAAAAAGAAGAAGAACAAGATGATGATGATGAAGAAAATGAAGTGAAAGAAGAAGAAGAAGAAGAAGAAGAAGAAGAGGTGGAAGAGGAAGAAGAAGAAGAAAATGAAGGAGAAGAAGAGAGAGAGAGGATGAAGAAGAAGAAGAAGAAGAAGAAGAAGAAGAAGAAGAACAAGGAGAAGAAGAAGAATGAGTTGTAGTAGTAGTAAAAGAAGTTGAAGAAAAAGATGAAGATGGAGAAGAATAAGAATAATAATAATAATAATAAGAAGAAGGAGAAGAGGGAGAAGAACAAGAAGAAGAAGAAGAAGAAGAAGTAGAAAAAGAAGGAGAAAGAAGAGGTGTAAGAAGAAGTAGAAGAACAAGAAGAAGAAGTTGAAAAAGAAGAAAAGGAAGGAGAAGAAGAATAAGAGAAAGAGAAGGATTAGGAAGAAGAAGAAGAAGAAGAAGATGATGATGATGAAGTAAAACAAGATGAAGAAGAAGAAGAAGAAGAAGAAGAAGAAGAAAAAGTAAAAGAAGAAGAAGAAGAAGAAGATGGAAAAGAAGAGTAAGAAGAAGATGAAGAAGAGGAAGAAGAAGAAGAATAAAAAGAAGAAGAAGAAGAAGAAGAACGAGATGAAGAAGAAGAAGAAGAAGTTGAAGAAGTCGAAGAAGAAGAATAGAAGAAGGTGAACAAGAAGAAGAAGAGGAAGAACAAAAAGAAGAAAAAGATGATGATGTCAAAGAAGAAGTAGAAGTAGAAGAAGAAGAAGAGGATGAAGAAGGAGAAGAAGAAGAAGTTGATGATGGTGAAGAAGAAGAAGAAGAAGAAAAAGAAGAAGAAGATGAAGAAGTACAAGAAGAGGAAGAAGTGAAGGAATTAGAAGAGATAGAAGAAGAAGAAGAAGATGATGAAGAAGAAGAAGAAGAGGAGGAAGAATAGGAAGAAGAGGAGGAGGAGAATGAAGAAGAAGAAGAAGATGAAGAAAAGGAAGACGAAGTAGAAAAAGAAGAAGATGAAGAAGAAAAGAAGAAGAAGAAGAAGAAGAAGAACGAGAAGGAGAAGAAAAAGTAGAAGAAGAACGAGAAGGAGAAGAAGAAGAAGAAGAAAAAGTAGTAGTAGTTGAAGAAGAAGAAGAAGAAGAAGAAGAAAAAGAGAGAAAAGAAGAGTAAGAAGAAGAGGAAGAAGAAGTGGAAGAAGTAGAAGAATAAAGGGAACAAGAAGAAGAAGAAGAACGGGATGAAGAAAAAGAAGAAGGAGACGAAGAAGTCAAACAAGAAGAATAGAAGAAGGCAAAGAGAAGAAGAGGAAGTACAAGAAGAAGAAGAAGATGATGTCAAAGAAGAAGTACAAGAAGAAGAAGAAGAAGAGGAAGAAAAAGAAGAAGGAGAAGATGATGATGAAAAATAAGAAGAAGAAAAAGAAGAAGTAGAAGAAGAAGAAGAAGAAGAAGAGGAAGTAGAAGAGGAAGAAGAACAAGAAGAAGAAGAAGAGGAAGAAGAAGAAAAAGAAGAGTAAGAAGAAAAGGAAGAAGAAGTGGAAGAAGACGAATAATGTAAGGAAGAAGTAGTAGTAGAAGAACGAGATGAAGAAAAAGAAGAAGAAGGAGAAGATGAAGAATTCGAAGAAGAAGAATAAAAGAATGTGACGAAGATGAAGTAGAAGAACAAGAATAAGAACAAGAAGAGGAAGAGGAGGAAGAAGAAGAAGAAGAAGAAGCTGATGATGATGACGAAGAAGAAGAAGAATAAGAAGAAGAAGAAGTAGAAGATGAATAAGAAAAAGTAGAAGAAGAAGACAAAGAAGGCAGAAAGGAGGAAGAAAAAGAAGAGGAAGAAGAAGAAGATAAAGAAAAAAAGAAGAATAACAAGAGGAAGAAGAAGGAGAAGAAGCAGAAGAAGAAGAAAAAGAAGAATAAGAAGAGGAAGAAGAGGGAGATGAAGAAGAAGAGGAAAAAGAAGACGAAAATCAGGAAGAAGAAGAAGAAGATGAAGTGGAAGAGGAAGAAGAAGAAGAAGAAGAAAAAGAAGAAGAAGAAGGTGAAGAAGAAGAAGTAGAGGTAGAAGAAGAAGAAGAAGAGGTAGAAGAAAAAGAAGAACAAGCTAAAAAGAAGAGGAAGAAGAAGAAGAAGAAGAATAAGAAGAAAAAGAGGAAGAGGAAGAAGAAGTAAAAGATGTAGTAGTAGAAGAAGAAAATGAAGAAGAAGAACAAGAACAAGAAGAACAAGAAGAATAAGAAATTTAAGAAAAAGGTGAAGAAGAAGAAGAAGAGGAAGAAAAGGTTGAAGAAGAAGAAGAAGAAGATAAAGAAGTAAAAGAAGAACGAGATAAAGAAGAAGAAGAAGAAGAAGAGGAAGAAGTCGAAGAAGAAGAAGAATACGAAGAAGAAAACGAAGAAGAAGAAGAAGAGGAATACGATAAAAAAATGAAGAAGAAGAATACGAAAAAGAAGTAGTAGTAGTAGTAGTAGAAGAGGAAGGAGAAGAAGAAGAAGAAAAAGAAGAGGTGGAAAAAGAAGGGAAGTGGAAGAGGAAGAAGAAGTATAATAAGAAGAAGAAGAAGAGGAAGAAGAAGAAGTAGAATGATGGGAAGAAGAGGAGGAGGAGGAAGAAGAAGAAGAAGAAGAAGAAGAAGAAAAAAAGAAGAGGAAGAAGAAGTAGAAGAACAAGAAGAAGAAAAAGTAGCCAAGGTAGAAGAAGAAGGAGAAGAAGAAGAAGGAGGAGAAGGAGAAGAAGAAGAAGAGGAAGGCGAACAAGAAAGAGCGGAGGAGGAGGAGGAGGAAGAAGAAGAACAAGAGGAAGAAGAAGAAGAAGTGGAAGAACAAGAAGAAGAAGAAGGTGCAGAAGAAGAAGAAGAAGAAGAGGGCAAAGAAAAGGAGGAAAAAGAAGAAGAATTGGAGAAGAAAAATAATAAGAATAAGAAGAAGAGGTAGAGGAAGAAGAAGAAGAAGTAGTAGAAAGCGTAGTGATAATAGTAGTAGTAGAGAAAGAAGAAGAGGAAGAAGAAAAATAAGGCGAAGTAGAACTAGAAGAAGAAGAAGAAAAAGATGATGAAGAAGAAGACAAAGATGAAGGAGGAGAAGAAGAAGAAGAAGAAGAGGAAGAAGAACAAGTAGAAGGTGAAGGAGGAGGCGGCGTTGAAGAAGAAGAAAAATAAGAACAAGAAGAAGAAAAAGAACACGAAAAAGAAGAGGATGAAGGTGAAGAAGAAGAAAAGGAAGAAGAAGAAGAAGAAGAAGAAGAAGAAGAAGTAGAAGAAGAAGAAGGGGAAGGAAAAGAAGAAGAAGGGGAAGAGGAAGAATGGGAAGAAGAAGAAGAATAAATTGCACAAGAAGAAGAAGAGGAATAAGAAGAAGAAGAAGAGGAAGTAGAGGAAGAAGTAGGAGAAGGAGAAGGAGAAGAAGAAAAAGATGAAGAAGAAGAAGAAGGAGGAGGAGAAGAAGAAGAATAAGAAGTAAAAGGGCAGTGAAGAAGTCGGAGAAGAAGAAGAAGAAGAAGATGATACTGATGAAGAAAATGTAAAGAAAAAGAAGAAGTAGAAGGAGAAGAAGAAGAAGAAGAAGAAGAATATGAAGTAGAACACGAAGATCATGTACACGAAGAAGAAGTAGAATAAGTGGAGGAAGAAGAAGAAGAGGACAAAGAAGAAGGAGAAGAGGAAGAAGAAGAAGAAGAAGAAGAAGAAGAGGAGGAAGAAGAAGAAGAGAGAGAGGAAGAAGAAGAAGAAGAAGTAGTAGTAGTAAGAGAAGTTGAAGAAGTAGTACAAGAAGAAGAAGAAGAAGAGGGAGAAAAAGATGAAGAAGAAGAAGAAGAAGAAAAAAAGGAAGAATAAAAAGAAGGAAGAAGAGGAGGAGGAGGAAGAAGGAGAAGAATAAGAAAAAGAAGATGAAGAAGAAGAACTTGACGAAGAAGAAGAAGAACAGGAAGAATAAGAAGAAGAAAAGGAAGAGGAGGAAGAGGAAGAAGAAGAAGAAGAAGAGGTAGAGGAGGAAGAAGAAGAAGAACAAGAAAAAGAAGGAGAAGTAGAAAGAGTAGTAATAATAGTGGTAGTAGAAGAAGTAGAAGAAAAAGAAGAAGAAGAGGAAGAGGAAGTAGAAAAACAAGGAGAAGTAGAAGAAGTAGAAGAAGAAGAAGAAGAAGAAGAAGAAGAAGAAGAAGAAGAAGAAGAAGAAGTTCAATAAGAAGAAGAAGAAGAATAGAAAGTAGAGGAAGAAGTAAGAGAAGGAGAAGAAGAAGAAGATGAAGAAGATGAAGGAGGAGAAGAAGAAGAATATGGAGAAAAAAGGCAGCCAAGATCAATAAGAACAAGAAGAAGAAGAAGAGGATGATGAAGAAATGAAGCAAAAGAAGGAGAAGAAGAAAAATCAGGAGTGGAAGAAGAAGAAGAATAAGAAGAAGAACAAAAAGAAGAAAAAGAATAAGAAGTATAAGACGATAATCATGAACAAGAATAAGAAGAAGAAGAGGAGGAGTAGAAAGAAGAAGAAGAGGAAGAAGAAGAAGAAGAAGGTGAAGTAGAAGAAAAAGAAGAGGAAGAAGAAGAAGTAGAAGAAGAAGGAGAAGAAAGATAAGAAGAAGAGGAGGAGGAGCAAGAAGAAGAAAAAAAGAAGAAGAAAAAGAGAGGAAGAAGAAGAAGAATAAGAAGAACAACATGAAGAAGAAGAACAAGAAGGAGTTGTAGTTGTAGTAAAAGAAGTTGAACAAAAAGATCAAGAAAGAGAAGAAGAAGAAAAAGCAGAAGAAGAAGGACAAGAAGGAGGAGATGAAGAAGAAGAAGAAAAGGAAGAAAAAAAAGAAGAAAGAAGAAGAGGAGGAAGAAGGAGAAGAAGAAGAAGAAGAAGAAGAAGGAGAAGATGAACAAGAAAAAGAGGAGGAACAAGAGGAGGAGAAGGAAGAAGAAGAAAAAGAAGAAGAAGAACAACAACAAGATGATGATTATGATGATTAAGAAAAAGAAGAAGAAGAAGAATAAGAAGAAGGAGAAGAAGAAGAAGAAGAAAAAGTAAAAGAAGAGGAAGAAGAAGAAGAAGAAGAAGAAAAAAATGAAGAGTAAGAAGAAGAGGAAGATGAAGAGGAAAAAGTAGAAGAATAAAAGGAAGAAGAAGAAGAAGAAAGAGAAGAAGATGAAAAAGAAGAAGAGGAAGATAAAGAAGAAGAAGAAGAAGATGATGTCAAAGAAAATGTAGAAGTAGAAGAAGAAGTTGAGGAAGAAGAAGAAGAAGAAGAAGATTTAGAAGAAGAAGAAGAAGAAGAAGAAGATTTAGAAGAAGAAGAAGAAGAAGAAGAAGAAGAAAAATAGAAGAAGAAGAAGAAGAAGAAGAAGAAGAAGAAGAAGAGAGGAAGAAGAAAATGAAGAAGAGGAGGAGGAGAGAGAAGAAGAAGGTGAAGAAGAAAAGAAGAAGATGGAAAAGAAGAAGAAGAAGAAAAAGAAGAAGATGGAGAAGAAAAAAAGCAAGATGAAGAAAAGGAAGAACGAGAGGGAGAAGAAGAAGAGGAAGAAAAAGTAGTAGTTAGAAGAAGAAGAAGAACGAGATGAAGAAGAAGAAGAAGAAGAAGAAGAAGAAGAAGAAGAAGATGAAGAAGTCAAAGAAGAAGAATAGAAGGAGGCGAAGAAGAAGAAGAGGATGAACAAGAAAAAGAAGAAGAAGATGAAAAAAAGAAGAAGTAGAAGTAGTAGAAGAAGAAGAGAAAGTAGAAGAAGAAGATGATGATAATGATGGTGATGAAGAAGAAGAAGAAGAAGAAAAAGAAGAAGAAGAAGAAGAAGAAGAAGAAGAAAAAGTAGAAGAAGTAGAAGAAGAAGAAGAAGACGAAGAAGAAGAGGAAGTAGAAGAGATAGAAGAAGAAGCAGAAGAGGAAGAAGAAGAAGAAGAAGAAGAAGAAGAAGCAGAAGAAGAAGAAGAAGAACAAGAAGAGGAAGAAAAGGAAGAAGAGGAGGTGGAGAAAGAAGAAGAAGAAGAAGAAGAAGAAGAAAAAGAAGAAAAAGAAGAAGATGAAAAAGAAAAAAAAACAACAAGAAGAAGAAACAGAATGAAGAAGAAGAACGAGAAGGAGGTGTAGAAGAAGAAGAAAAAGTAGTTGTAGTAACAGAAGAAGAAGAAGAAGAAGAAAAATAAGAAGAACAAGAAGAAGAATGAAAAGAAGAGTAAGAAGAAGAGGAAGAAGAAGAATAATAAATGGAAGAAGAAGAATAATGGGAAGAAGAACAAGAAGAAGAACGATATGAAGAAGAAGAAGAAAAAGAAGAAGACGAAGAAGTCGAAGAAGAATAGAAGAAGGCGAAGAAGAAGAAGAGGATGAACAAGAAGAAGAAGAAGAAGAAGAAAAAGAAGAATAAGAAGAAGAGGAGGAAGTGGAAGAGGAAGAAGAAGAAGCAGAAGAAGTAGAAGAAGAAGAAGAAGAAGAAGAAGAAGAAGAAGAAAAAAAAGATGAGTAAGAAGAAGGGGAAGAAGAAGTGGAAGAAGAAGAAGAATAAAAGGAAGAATAAGAATAAGAAGAACTTGATGAAGAAGAAGAAGAAGAAGAAGAAGGAGAAGAAGAAGAAGAAGAAGAAGAAGAAGAATAAGAAGAAGAAGAAGAAGAAGAAGAAGAAGAAGAAGAAGAAGAAGAAGAAGAAGGAGAAGAAGAAGA
>JAIUJO010000337.1:0-2500 GCA_023846275.1 Vanilla planifolia
TCTATTCTTCTTCTTATTCTTCTACCTTTTCTTCCTCTTCTTCTTCTACTTCTTCTTTTTCATGTTAATTTTTTTCTTCTTCTTCTTCTTCATCATCATCTTCTGCTTTTAGTTTTTATTCTTCTTCTTCTTCTTTTTATTTTTCTTGCTGTTCTTCTTCTTGTACTTTTTCTTCTTCTTCTTCGTCTTCTTCTTCTTCTCCTTCTTCTCCTCCATTCTTCGTCTTCTTCTTCTTCTACTTCTAGTTCTTGTTCTCTTTCTTGTTCTTGTTCTTGTTCTTCTTCTTCTTCTTCTGGTTCTTTTTTTCTTCTCTTGTCCTTCTTCCTCTTCTTCTTCTTCTTATTATTCTTCTTCTTCTTCTACTTGTTCTTCTTCCTCTTATTCTTCTTCTTCTTCTTATTCTTCTTCTTCTTCTTCTTCTTCTTCTTCTACATCTCATTTCTTCTTCTTCTCTTCTTCTTCTTCTTCCTCTTCTTATTCTTCTCTCTGTGTTCTTCATCTTTTTCTTGTTCTTCTTCTTCTTATTCTTCTTCTTGCTCTTCCTCTTCTTCTTCATCTCCTTCTTCTTCTTATTCTTCTCTTCTTCTAGTTCTTCTTCTTCTTCTTCTTCTTCTTCTTATTCTTCTTATTCTTCTTATTCTTCTTCTTCTTCTTCTTCTCTCTTCTTCTACTTCTCCTCCTCCTCCTCCTCCTTCTTGTCCCTTTTCTTCTTCTTCTTCCTCTTCTTCTTCTCTCCTTCTTCTTCTTCTTTTCCTTCTTCTTCTTCTCATTCCCCAACTTCTCCCTCATCTTCTTCCACTACTTCTTGTTCTACTTCTTCTATTCCTTTTTCTTCCTCTTGTTCTTCTTCTTCTGCAACTTCTTCATCACCTTCTTCTTCTACTTCTTCTTCTTCTTCTTTTACTTTTTTTTCTTCTCTTTTGCTTCTTGTTCCTCTTCTTCATCTTCTTCTTCTACTTCTTATTCAACACATTCTTGTTCATGTTCGTCTTCTTCTTTTTCTTCTTCGTCTCCTGCTTCGTCTACTTTTTCTTGTTGTTCTACTTCTTTTCTCGTTTGCTTTCTTCTTCTTCTTCTTCTTCTTCTTCTACTACAACAACTACTGCTATTACTATTGCAGCTTCTACCCCTTCTCCGACTCCTCCTTCTTCTATTACTTCTTCTTCTTCTCTGTTTTCTTCTTCTTCTTCTTTTTCTTCTTCAACATCATCTCCTTGTTCTTTTTTTGCTCTTCTTCTTTTTCACTTTTTATTTCCCCTTCCACTTCTTATTCATCATCTTCTTCTTGTCTTTTTTTTTTCTTCCTCTTATTCTTCTTCTTGTTCTTATTCTTCATCTTCTTCTACATCTTCTTCTACTACTTCTTCTAGCTCTTCTTCTTCTTCAAAATCATCTTCTTTTCCTTCTCTTCTACATCTTTTCTTCTTATTCTTCCCCTTCTTATTCCTCTTCTTCTTCTTCTTCTATTCTACTTCTTCTTCGTCTTATTTTTCTTATTCTCCTCCTTCTACTACTTCTTCTTCTCCTTCTTCATCCTCTACTTCTTCTTTCTCTTCTTCTTCTTCCCTCTTCTTCTTTTACTTCTTCTTTTTCCTCTTCTTCCTCTTCCACTTCCTTGTCTTCTACTACTTCTTTTTCCTCTTCTTGTTCTTCTTCTCCTTCTTCTTCTTCTTCTTCTCTTTCTCTTCTTCATCTTCTCCCACCTATTCTTCTTTAACTTCTTCTTCTTCTACTCCTTTATCTTCATCTTCTTCTTCTTCATATTCTTATTCTTTTTCTTCTCCTTCTTCTTTTTCTTCTTTTTATTCTTCTTTTGATTCCTCTTCTTCTCCTTCAAGTCCTTCTTCTTCTTCATCATCTTCTCCTTTTACTTCTTCTCTTTCTTTCTCTCTTTCTTCTTCTTCTTCCTCTTCTTCTACTACTACTACTACTACTCCTTATTATTATTATTATTATCATTATTATTATTCTCATTCTTCTTTTTGTTCTTGTTCTTTTTCATCTTCTTCTTCTTCTTCTTCTATTCTTCCTCTTCTTCTTTTTCTTCTTCTTCTTCTTCTTCCTCTTTTTCTTCTTCTTCTTGTTCTTCTTTTCCATTTCTTTTGTTCCTTATTTTTCTTCTTTTTTTTTGCTTCTTCTTCTTTATCTTTTTCTTCTTCTTCTTCTGCTTCTTCTTCAGCACATTCTTGTTCATGTTCTTCTTCTTCTTCTTCATCATCATCTCCTACTTCGTCTACTTGTTCTTGTTGTTCTACTTCTTTTTCTCTTTTGCTTTCTTCTTCTTCTTCTTCTTCTTCTTCTACTACAACTACTACTGATACTACTATTGCAGCTTCTTCCCCTTCTCCTACTCCTCCTTCTTCTTCTATTACTTCTTCTTCTCTTTTTCTTCTTCTTCTTTTCTTCTTCTTCTTTTTCTTCTTCAACATCATCTCCTTGTTCTTTTTTTTCCTCTCTTCTTTTTCACTTTCTATTTCCCTTCACTTCTTCTTCTCTTCAT
>JAIUJO010000337.1:17500-25000 GCA_023846275.1 Vanilla planifolia
TTTTTTTTTTCTTCTTCTTCTACTATTATTACAACTTCTACTCCTCCTACCTCTTCTTCTTCTTCTTCTTCTCCTTCCTTTTCATCTTGTTATTCTTCCTCTTCTTTTTCTTCTTCTTTTTCTCCTTCTTCTTCTTCTTCTTCTTCTTCTTTTCTTCCTTTTCCTATTCATCTTTTTCTCCTTCTTCCTGTTCTTCTTCTTGTTCAATTTCTTCTTCCTCTTCTGCTTCTTTTTCTGCTTCTTGCTCTTCTTCCTTTTTTGTCATTTTTCTCTTCCCCTTCTTTATCTTCTTCTTCTTCCTCCTCTTCTTCTTCTTCATCATCTTTATCTTCTTCTTCTTCTTTTTATTCTTCTACTTTATGTTGTTCATCTTTTTCTTCTTCTTATTCTTCTTCTTCTCCATCCTCATCTTCTCATTCTTCTTCTTCTTCTTTGACTTCATCACCACCAACATCATTATCATCATCTTCTTCTTCTTCTACTTCTTCTTCATTTTCTCCTTATTTTTCCACTTCTTCTTCTTCTTCTCTTTCTTCTTCTTCTATTTCTTTTTCCTCTTCTTCTTCTTTCTCTTCTACATCTTTCTCTTCTTCTCCTTTTTCTTCTTCTTCTTATTCTTCCTCCTCTTCTTCTTTTTTCTTCTTCTTCTTCTTCTTCTCCTTCCCCTTCTCCTTCCTTTTCTTCTTCATCATCTTCTTCTTCTTCTTCTTCTTATGTTTTTTCTTCTTCCTCTTCTACTTCTTCTTCTTCTTTTACTTCTTCTTCACAAACTTCTTTTACTTCTTCTTCCTCTTCTCATTCTCCTTTTTCTTCTTCTCATTCTTTTTGTTCTTTTTCTTCTTTATCTCCTTTCCTTTCCTTTCTTCTTTGTTCTTGTTGTTGTTCTTCTTCTTCTACTGCTATTATTATTACTACCTTTACTCCTTCGCCTTCTCCTTCTTCTTTTTCTTCTTATTGTTCATCTTGTTCTTGTTCTTGTTCTACTTCTTCTTCTTCTTCTTCCTCTTCATTTTCTTCTACCTTTTATTCTTCTTCTTCTCTGAATTCTTCGTCTTCTTCTTCTTCTTCCTCTTCTACATCTTTGTCAACTTCTTCTTCTTCCACTGCTTCTTCTTCTTCTTCTTCTTCTTCTTCTTTTTCTTCTTCTTCTTCATCTCGTTTTTGTTCTTCATCTTCTTCATCTTCATCTTCATCTTCTACTTCATATTTTTTTTCTAAACTTCTTCTTCTTTGTCTTATTTTTCTTTTACTTCTTCTTCATTTTGCTCTTTTTCTTCTTCATCTTCTTTTTCTTCTTCTTATTACTATTATTGTTATTCTTCTTCTACTTCTTCTTCTTCTTCCTCTGATGCCAAATTTACAGACGCTGGGAGCTTCCAAACTTGACACTAGAAGAACTTGAAAACTAGAAGAGAGCACACCAAACTTACAAACTTAAACTAAGAGAGTGGTTTTTTCTGATGCCTTCCTCAGTTATGAGGAGAGAATTTATAAGCTATTAAACTTAAAAGCTAAGTAAAATAGAGAATCTCTTTTTGGGTGGCAGACATCTTTTGTGGTGGAATTTTTCTTTTCTAGATGCTTTTCTCTTTTGCCTTTGTTAATGCTCTGGGTTTTTGCTTTTGCTGAGGCCCACCATGCTTTTACTCTGCGAGGTTGAGTGCTTCCATGGTGTCTTCATCCACATTATCTTCTATGTCTGAAAGATTTTCGTTCTTGAAGAAATAATTCCTTTTTTCTTCTAAGCCAATTTTTCCTAATTTGATACTTTGAAGGAATCTTTTCATCTTTCTTTCTCGTGTTTCTTGTTGTTCAAGTTCTGGTGCCAAGCTATCAATTAAATAAACTGTTTTTCTGGAAGTTACTTTTTTAGCTAGATATTTACTCACAAAATAAATTTTTTGGAAGAAGTCTTTGACTGCTTGTCTTCTAATCTGTTCTTCATTGAAGAGACTTTGTTGAAAATGGTCAAGTCTTGGAGGATCTGAATCTTTTCCTAGAATCCATAGTTTGTATTGAGGAATATAAATTTATATATTCCCGTTCTTCCCAAATCGTCCAGATAGTAAAAACAAAAGTTGTTGAGAACTTGGTTGAATAAGATTCGAGGCAGGTTTTTTGCATAATTCTGGAATATAATCGGTGTAGTCTTCAGGATGCTTTGTATTGAGAAATACTTTATGTACAATTCCTCGTCAGAGTTGTTGTCGATATTTTGGTATTTCTTCATAACAGGCTATGATTCGAGGGCTTTCTGTAGAGAGATAAAGTATTTCTTGATTCAGGAATAGGTTAATGATGTTGGTCTCTTCTAGCTGCTTAAAAAATTATAGCAGCTTTTCTTCGTCCAGTATGTTTGTGTGATAGAGCTCTAGCATTTCTTGAATAGTAAGTTCTGCTTCCAATTTTCTTGTATCTTCATTCTTTATTAATAACTGGACTAGTCCAAGAAAATCTTTTATTCTGAACTGGATGAGGTCAGCCGTTTGTATTGAGGCAAATACTTCGACTAAAGCTTCAGTATTAAAGAGCTGTTGTTCTAATTTTTTGTAAAGCTGTTGATTGAGTTACTGTTGATCTTGTCAGGAGGGTTTCCAAGAATTTTTTGTAGTCTTCTTCTTTAGCCTTCTATTCTACTAAGATCTGTTTTGTTGATCATGTATCCTTTTTCTAGCTGTGTTAGCCAATAATTGGCTGCACGCCAGTCACTTGTTTGAAGAGCTCGGAAACAGCCATTAAGTATGTCAAAAATTTCAGGATCTGTTTGTTATAGACTTTTGTTGTACCAGTCTTTTATTTTCTGAGGTGGCAAAGGTTTTTTCCTTTTTCGGTACCACTTTGAATTCTTTTTGTTTACCAAATTTTTTGTTTGTGGTGTTGCCACTTGAATTTTGGGATCAATAGCTTGTTGAGCTTGTGAAGGGATTTCAATAGCCTGTTGGGCCTTAGATTGTTGAGCCGTGGAAGTTTCGGCTATGTCTTTCCCGGTTTGGGCTTTAGTTTTTTTTCTGTGTTACTTCTGTAAATTCGCCAGCTCGTTTCATTTTGTCTAGAACTGATTTCAGAAATAAAAGTTCTTCTTCGTTCATGTTCTGCTAAGAAAATCAACGATAATATTAGTGAAACCAGGAATATATTTAACTGTATAATTAAATATTTCTAAATAAAGAGCAAGACGTATGCGTCTTAAGTTTTTTTCTGGATTGTGTATCGTCTTTTTTTGGAGAAATTGTGCTAATGATTTATTGTCAGTTTCTATTGTAAAATCTTTATGAAGAAGATATATTTTTAGACTTTTAATAGCTAATTTGATAGCTAATAATTCTTTGTCATAAGTGGAAATATTTGACTTAGGTTTTTGTAAATTTGCCAAAAATTATATGCCACTATTTCTTGGGTATTTTGTTACTAATACTCCAGACCAAAATAAATTTGAAGCATCTGTTTGTAGGATGATATGTTCTTCTTCTGTTGGGAAAAGAAGAATTTGTTTTTTGGTAACAAATTCTTTTATTTGTTTAATTTCCTTTTTGTTCTTTAGAATTTAAAGAAATGGGTATTTTATCTGTATTCCATCTTCGTGGTTGTTCTCCATTTGTTTTTTTGTATTTAGCCTATTCAAGGGCTAATTTGTTTTGTAAGGCTTTGATTTTTGTTGAAAGATTAGGAATAAACTTTCATCCATAATTGAGAAGTCCTAAAAAACTTTGTAGTTGCTTTAAACTAATAAAGTTCTCAGGAAAGTCTTTGACCTTTGCATATATATGGTCTTGTAATTGTATTTGAGCATTTTTTATTTGTTTTCCAAGAAAATCAATTTCTGTTTTGAATAGTTCTATTTTTCTTTGGACTTAGGATAATGCCATGATTTAGCATTAGCTTAATAACATGTAAGAGATGATCTTTATGTTCTTCTGTTGTGGAAGAGAAGACAAGAATATCATCTATATATGCTATTACAAATGGCAGATATCCAAAAATAGAATTAATCCATTTTTTGGAAAATTTGGGGGTGCATATTTTATTCCAAATGGCATAACTAGCCATTCGTAATGTCCTTGAGGACAACTAAAAGCTGTTAGCTCTATTGATATTTGGTTTTGCAAGTTTGATTTGCCAAAAACTAGATTTGGCGTCAAATTTGCTATAGTATTTCGCACCTTGAATTTGTTTAATTAGGTGCTCAGGTGTGTTGGGGATAAAATATCCATCAAATTTTTGTACATGAATTTAGCTTGCGATAATTGATAACCATGCGAGCTTTTCCTCTTTTTATTTCAGCATGATTTCTTACGATAAAAGCAGGAGAAGAGTGAGGACTATGGCTCTTTTGTATTAATTTTAAAGTTATCAGTTCTTGTATTTGATTGTTGAATTCTTGTTTGTCTAAGGGTGTTACCATTATACTATTAACTCGTATATTTGTATTTTTGTATTGTTCTAAAAGTTCAATAGAACAATAACGAGGAGATTTATCAAACCATTTAAGTGGATCACCAGAATATAATGGTTCTAATAGCTTATGGATAGTCTCTTCAAATGTGTTAGAAGTAGGAATATTATATGTGTAGATCAGGTGAGATAAGGAATTTGTGTCAACTAGCGTAGTTTTTGTGTGAAGATTCACCACGCTGGGCTGTAGGAGTATAATACGGAGCAATATGGGCAGGAAAATGTATACGAGGAACGGTAGTGGCCATCAAAAGTAAAGAAGTGGGTGTGTTGAAGGGGAGAAAAATGACGAAGATTATCTAAACCGATTAGGCAGTCAGTATTAAAGTCTAAAAGGAAGTAATGCAAAGTTAAATTTGTAAGTATTAAGATTATTATGAAGATCTGGTATGGAAATAGCAAGATTAGCAACCTTATGGGTAACTGGGACTTGTCGTCCCATAAAGTCAGTAAGAGAGGTTTTGTTATCTAAAGGTAACCAAAATGATTTGGGGATAAATACTTGCTGAAGTAAACTTGCTTCAGCTCCAGTATCAATTAAAGCATGAATAGTGACATCTTCAAATTTGGGAAGATGAATAGTTATGAGAAGATAAATATGTAATTGGGCTTTTTTCTTTAAATCCATTAAGGAGGAGGAATAGATTTTTTTACTTTCGAGAAGGCATAGTGTACGGCCTTCTACAGGATTGTGGATTGGAATATGAATACTAGATCGAGGTGATTCAGATTATTCGCCTTTTGTCATAATGTCTGGGAAGGTTAAGAGAAGAGGTTGTTCGATTAATAGGATTTTTGATTACTGTTGATATTGTATTACCAGAGGCAATAAAGTATTCAACAGGTATTTGAACCTTAGGTTTGAGGGTTTTAATACAAAATTGTATATCAGCATCTAATTTGAGATATTTAATATCTATAACCTTTGGTTGTATGGTTTTTCCAATGCCAACATTGAAGAGTTTTACAAAATTATTTGGGGTTATGGATCTAAATGTTGATGTGTCATTTAGAGCCATACAATGTTCCCATTAAATTCCTAAGATTTTTGATCCAGGTAGTAGTTGGATACCTTTAAGGCTTATAGACAAGGTACAAGTTTTTTCGACATTTCGGTCTTCTAGACTTATGCAAAAGTCTGGATGAATATTGATTCCAAATAATCGATTAGCAAGATTGGATTTGGCTCCTCCAATAATACTACTGAGAGGATTGTTAATGATTCGTTTGTCCATACAGACAATCATTATGGGAGTATCTATTCTGCTTCGGAATAGAGCAGTGATTTTTAATTGTATCATACCTATGTGTAGGTATTTCATTTTGGGATATTTGCCTTTTAATTTATCTATTTTGTTTTTATTAAGTAGACTGATAGATGTCAAGTCATCGTCGCCTTTTAATTCTATATTGCCTTGCATTCGTTCAAAAATAAAAGTATGTTTATTTAAAAATCGAGATTTAAAGGAAGGGGCTTTATAAATCTCATTTTTTTCTCCATGAGGTATAGCCACTTTTAATTTTTCTAAGTCTTCATCGGTTATGTCAAATTGTTCTCCTATACTATCATGTAATTTTGAAGTAGTTACTTCTTCAGAGGTAATTGTATTCATATTAATTCTTAATTCTCGATATTTTTCGGAATTTTCAGGATCATCTTTTGCTGTTTCAGATGTTATTATGGGAAAATCCTCATATTTATGAATGACTAATGTTCCAATTACATCGTTTGGTCGGATGAGGTAATCCCAATCTTCCAGACTAGTATTTTTCATTAAAATTGTTGGGGCTTGGTAAGTCATGGGTTCTATTATCCCATGAGTAATAAAAATGTTTTCTTTTGCATGATGTGGAATATTATGTATTATTCCATAATAGCCAAAGGGTATTAAAATGATTAGGTATAACATTATTTCTGTTGTTCTATACCGTTTTAATCTAAGCATTTTGCCCATATAGATTGTATATCCTGGTGAGGATATTCTTTCCTTTTTGGGATGTTTTAGAGATGGTAATAAAGGTATAACTTTTATTTGAGTTAATGTTTTATTTATAGTTATCATATTGATTTTGAGCTTTTCAAACTCGTTTCTTTGTTTTTCTGAAGATTGTTCAGAATTTGACTCTATGGAGTCAGATGTAGAGCTTGAACAGGTTGTAATTTCATAAACAGAACTGTCTTCTGATATTTCTTCTATTGTTCCAATATTGATGGAATACTCTTCTAAGTTTGAGATAAAGACTTTTTTAATGTTTACAGGACATTCATTTGCATAATAACCTTCTTTGTTACATTTAAAACCTCTGCAATGCTTTTTACCTTTCTTTTTATATTTTTTAACAAATTTCTTTTTTCGAAACTTTTTATTTAATTTAAAGTCTGGTGTCCATTTTCGTTTAGTAATTTTATATCTGTGTCTTCTTTTTTGTTTAAAAAAAGGCTTCGAATGTATTCTCCAATCATAAACTGGAGGACATCCATAGACATAATTTAGGTCTTCAGAAAATTTTGAACAACAGTTGTAGCCCATTCTAGAAGATTTTAAATTTCTACTCATTTCCTTTTGGGTTGATGTATTCTCACAAGTTTTTTTCCATAGCTTCTGCGCATGCTCTTCTAAGCATACCAGTGTTATGGGGTCTCATAGTTCCTTGTGAGGTGATTAGTTCTCGATATTTATCAGAAACTATGTTATTCCAAGGAAAGGGAATTTTGGAAAAGAAACCTTGTATCCAAAATTCTTGTTGTGGAGTTTTTTCTAGATGATAAATGTATCCTATATATGTAGCTACAAATTCATCTAACATACATATATCACATAACTTTATTTTATGAAGTTTTTTCTTCATAATTTTGATTTTCATTCCATTCTGTTCCAACAAAGTCGACTACAAGTAATGATACCAATAGTTCTATTGCTGGTTGTTTCGTTAGTTGTTGTAAAATAGTTTGACATTCTTGATTGTTATTTTTTTCAAAATTTGTTAACCAAGATAAAGCATTGCCTTCCCAGTATGATGTTGTAAATTGTATGTATTCTGCAACAG